>CAMTDV010000002.1:26565259-26584981 GCA_947069175.1 Scalesia atractyloides
TTTAAAGTCGAATTTGTAAACGCAACATTAACTAGTTTAAGCTCACTAATGAGACAGCTAAACCTTTCAAACTGTTGGGTTAATGACTCTCCTTTAACATGACAAAACATCTCCTATTGTTGATTTAAAACTTCTCTGTTACTTTCTTACAAACCAAACAAAAAACAATTAACTAAACTAGTTGCTAACAAAAGAAAAGCTGAATAGTAAAAGTCATGTCCTTTGAATTCCATACTTGGTTCTTACCTGAACTTTACTATATCACGATAACGATACTTGTTTGTTGTATGTGCTTAGTCTAAGTAAAAATCATTTCTTATAAATCCAAAACCATGATAATATAATCGAAGTATCACCTAAAATCATTACTAACACATGCACATCAAAGTTTTTAGCGTTGTTTCTTGGAAACAACAATTTTAAGAAATAGTTTTTCAGTTACTAACCTAGTTTGTATCTTTTTTTCCATTTATATTTTGTTTCTTACCAAGGAGAGTATGATCAAACGTTTTGGTTCTAACACAATGAAACCATTTTTCACAATAGATTAATAGAAAAAGCTCGATAAAAATGGCACTCAACAATATCGACAACACCATCTCTGCATTTGCAAAACCATCACTTGACACCTTGGATATAGTATTACTAGACTAGCCTTCAATTTCGACCACATGGAATCAAGTCCCATGTTATCCACATGATCTAGTCATCATGTGCTTTTCATGGTCTACCCGGAGAAGATCCTCATTCACATATCACAAATTTCTTTGATATTTGTGACACTTTCAAATTGCATCACATCTCAACCGATGCCATAAGACTTCACAGGTTATCTTTCTTACTAAAGTATCGTACAAAGGCATGGTTAAACTCTCAACAGATGAGATCTATCACCATGTGAAATGATCTCGCGTAAAAGTTCATCTCGAAATACTTCCCATCTGCCAAGAGTGCTAAGTTGAGAAACAATATCACCACTTTCTCCCAAAAAGACAGTGAATCACTATATAAGGCGTATGAATGTTTCAAATACATACTTCAAAAATATTTTTGTCATTGACTTGAAATTTGGATTCAAATTTCATCTTTTTACAATGGGTTAACTAATCGAATTCGTCATACTTTGGAGGCCACTGCTCGAGGAATATAGGAAACACAAAGCCACAAGACTCTGATCTCAATGAAGAAATCACCTAATACAATTAATTACCAATGGCACAAACCAAGAGCCAATAGAGGGACGGGGCAAGGCATAAACCAGGTTGATGTTGTTACTTCACTCACCCATCAATAACACTAACCGCCAACAAAACAACCCAAACAGCAACGCGTATAACCCCAGATCGCAGAATCATCCACACTTTAGTTGGAGGGAACCAAGAAAAAATCCCTAGCCTCCCGGGTTTGGGCAACAACAATAGCGACAACCTCAACAGAATTTTCAGCTAAGATATCAATAGCAGTTTCATGGTACCAACAACAAAACAAGCGGTTACAACTTCAAGGAATTATTGCAAAAATTTTCGCTGACTCTAAATCACGCTGCAAGCAATATGAAGAGTGATTCTATATCTGTGAGGAAGATCTTGAACATTCAAAAGCTTGGCATAGAAAAATTGAAACCCAGATGGGAAAAGTTGCATTTTTTTCTGAAAAACAACAAGGAAGTCTCCCAAGTAACACCAAAACCACCCGAATGAAAACATTAGTGCCATCGCCCTAGAAAACGACAAAGTCTACCCGATACTCCATACCCATCAGTCGTCAAAACTTATCTATAACCACTAGCCACAGATCAATAGAGGATACTAGGAATGATCGCTACACCAATGCAAGAATCAAAGTCATCAACAAAATAGAAGGTAACTCACCTAGTCACTCCTAATGGAAACATGCCCCAAGTGGAAATCAAGATAATGGTCCACCTTACCCTAGCTGGTTAATGAAACAAAAGATGGTGAGTAATACTAAAAGTTCACCAAGTTCCTCTGCCAAATTCATGTGAATTTACCACTCTTAGAAGTTGTTCAGCAAATTCCTATGTATGAAAAGTTCCTATAGGATTTTCTAAGAAATAAAAGAAACTTCAAATAATCAATCAAGGGAACAACAAGGGAATCTTCCTCAATCATTCAGCATAGCATTCCTTAGAAAATGATTGACCGTGGATAATTTTCTCTACCATGCTCGATTGGTCAAATGCAAATTACATATGCTTTAACCAATCTCAAAGCAAGCATCAATTTGATGCCAAGTCACATCAACGAGAAACTAAATCTTAGAACACCACATCACTCCAGGCTTCGATTAATTTAGCTGATGGATCGGTAAACAACGTTACATGATAATTGAAAACCCATTAGTAAAAATAGGTTAATTTGTTTTCCCAAATGACTTTGTGATCCTAAATATGGGGGGTGACAACAATTTTCCCTTGATCCTTGTAGGTCCATTCTTAGCCGCAATAAGAGCAATGATTGACATAACCGAAGGGGTTCTGAAAAAACTTTGTATTGGTAATGAAGAAATAAACTATACCTTCGGAGGCAAGGAAATTTATCTAATGACTCATTCGACAAAGAAAATTCTAGTGACACTCATATTGACTATCAGTTAAAGAATGCTAAAGGATTAAATATCCCCCACATGTGAGAGTCAA
Source organism: Scalesia atractyloides (assembly GCA_947069175.1). NCBI lineage: Eukaryota > Viridiplantae > Streptophyta > Magnoliopsida > Asterales > Asteraceae > Scalesia > Scalesia atractyloides. The sequence continues at coordinate 26,567,919 of CAMTDV010000002.1, forward strand.
GCAGGGTGGAAGCTTAATGACACAAAGTGGATTGATAGCTACTAGGATCATCAGCTAGAGTAGACTAGGAGAAAGAACTACATCAAAAAAGAGGGAGCAAAAGTTCGTGGAGATTTTAACCATCCCCATCCAATGGAAGTATCAATAACACATTTGGGGTCCACTCAAAGACCTGTAAATAAACGTGACTTTACAACGGAGGTAGCAGGTAGCCGAATTTGAATAAATTGAGAAGTTGGAGCATGCCGTATAACTTATTTATAGACCACATGTTTGATTTCCACACTTACTCTTGATTATTTCCGCAACCATGTATGCCTTCTCGATACTAGGACTTAGTAGTTTTTATTTATTTTCAGTTTTAGTTTACTAATAATCTATCTAGTTGTGCCAAGTGTTTCCCTCTCGATAAACGGTGGTATATTGTTATATATTAGGCTGCTGAGGGGATCGAACCACATTTGCACGCTAACCTGATCGATTGAGTACTAGTTCCTTTACCCTTTCACCTGCATATGTCATATCATTACATGCATTAGAACATTGAGGACAATGCACATTTTAATAATGGGGTGGAAAATAAATCGGAACACTAGCCTTGTTATCTCATAAAACTGTACATTTTTATCACCGTTTCCAAATTTTTAAAATTTCATGTGAGATAATGAAAATAATGGTAAGCGAATTAAAGGGGTATTTTGCATAAATTTCACACTTTTTTCATAAATTTATAATTTTATGTGAGATAATGAAAATAATAGAAAGTGGACTAAAAGGGTATTATGCATAAATTTCACACTTTACCCTATTCCATCCATTTTCATGTGAGTACTTGAGCCTTATTGGGCATTATATCTTACAGACTTATACACTTGTTTATTCGTTTGAAAGAAAGAGTAATTATATCTACAACATCACACGGTTAGAACTTGTATGACTTGCAAATTTCAAAGACCATGAACGAGGTAATCATATGGAAATGATTGAGGCTCCTCGGACTATCACCCATTTTACGTTTTTGTAAGTTCCGAAAAACTCGGATATCACACAATCACCAAGGATGGGCGGAATCCAAACTTGGTGAGATTCAAGAAAACCGAAAAGATGAAAGAACAATATGAATTAATCTAATACCTTGCACACGATTCTATTACTTGAACAAGCAAAACCGTTTGGTACAAGTTGGAGGCTCTCTAGAGATCTACCAAAAGTCTAACCCTAGTTGGTGAAACAACTAGCTTATATCAAGCCCATGCCCTCACATGGGCTCCCCATGGCCTGCCTAGCCCACATGGCCTTAGGCATGGCCCTTATGACCTAAAAAGGTCCAAAACCTAATATAAGCTAACCCGATTAATCACAGTTCACAACCATAGTCCGTTGCGTATATTTGATGTATCAGTCTCACACTTCTAGGACCTAATAGTCTCCCCTAAACTGATGCATCAAATTGTCTTCATAACATGAATTCAGCAACGTCTTCAACGGAGTCTATGGTTGTCGCTATGCTTTGATGTTGTGGAAGTTCTTGACTTCTGAACTCTCAGCACTGGGTAATCTTTTATCTTCTCTTGTGGTTAGCTTCATATCAGGATCTCGATCAGCTTTGCTTGAAACATCTTGTCAAAAAGAATGGGAGAGAAGGATTCTCGTCAGCTCTTTTCTTCGTCGATCTCTCACTTTAAAGCAGGCAGATTCACAGGTACTTCTTCAAATGTACTGTCATTGTCAGATGATGACTCGTATCTGGTTCTTTTGACTCAGGTATATCTTGCTGTTCAAATTCTTCATGCTTTGTCAGCAACTAACAACATTTCAATTTTCGGCAACCTTTGTTTCTTGATCTAAATCAAGTTCTGCAAAATTCTCAGAAATTGATAAGCAACCATTTCTATGCAACAGGGATAGCACCATACGAACACTTGGTACATCCTTGTACTCAGATCAAAATTGAAATTTCTTTCATCTTTTGATGATCACCCAAATCTTCAAGAACGATTAAAATTTTAATAAAACGAATAAAAAACTCTATGTTTGGATTTTTTTTTTATTTCTACATATTTTTTTAATTTTCTATATATATATATATATATATATATATTTAATTTTAAACATAAGAATATAAAAAGAAAAGCAACTAAACGAAGAAACTAACTCAATAGCTATAATATACAATTGCAATAGGATAAAAATCGTTTTCATGCGGACCAAGGAACATTTTTCAGTGTGAACTTATTCAGACTGTCTAAGTGATTGCTAATATGATTGTCCACTTAAACTTTAACGCTCAATTTCCATATTTTTTAACTTCGTGATACGCTTAAGGTAATATTATACTATAATGCCCGTGTGTCCGATACCATGACATACCCCGCGATCAAGGTAAGCATAACGAATCATCGTAGTGGGTGAGTATAATGAGATCATCCTTTATCTTTTACAACATCAGACTATTGGTGAACAGGTTAGTACTTTCGTACAACTAAGTGACCAATAAAGCGTTCGACGAGGGCTAGGCAAATACCTTTTGGTACGAATTTAGCTTTTTAGATTAATAGAATTCCCTCAAATTGAGTTTATCTTACTTTAAGGTTTTTAGCCCATTAATGGCTCTTTTAAGATATCCTGACTGTGTCTAGGTCTGAATATAATCTAGATGCAACAGAAGGACATCCTGATATCCCGGATGACTCACTAGTATAAAAACCCGAAACCTCAGACGTTGGCTATCTATCAACGCATGGTTTGGGACCATAAAATCATACGCCGATGGTATGTTACCCGCAAGATATATAGTTTGTTTTGTTTATATCACTTAGTATCTTTTATCTTTTGAGCGTCAAGCTTACCGGCATATCACATTAGATCCAAGTCTTTTCAGCTATAACACCTTACATGTGTTAGTCAAATCCTTCAACACTAATATTCATTTCATTTTCCATATGATGCAATAAAATCTTTTTGGATTATTCTGCTTTCAAATGTTTTTGTATTTTTCTCATTTTCTCCCCCTCAAACAATGCATATATACATATATGTCCCTTTTCCCTCTAAATTTGTGCATCACACTTATGCACAAATATACCTAACAATGAAAAAGTATGTACAAAGATATAATCGAAAGAAAAGGAAAATGTTTTTGGCATTTTTCCTTAACCATTCCATCATTAGATTGAAGACTAATCAATGATCCAAATTAAAGCACGAAATTTAAATTGTACATTTTTGCTGATCATGTCTTACCTCCCGTATCTCCTCTAAAGGAAACATTTTATCTGAAAAAATTGAACTTTTTTCAATCAGTGAGATGTTACCCTTTTTATCTCTGGAACAACCGCTATCAACATTGCAGAGATTGTCAACAGCTCCTACTTGGTTGTCACTGAAAAATAAGGAGATTAGTAAGACATTGGTACCCAGGCCATCGTGGTCCTGGGATTTCCTGAAGCATCAACCTAAGACACTTCCTTTAAACACACATCCCCTTTTATTTCAAGAATTGGAGATGTTGCTGCTTTTTGGTTTTGCTTTCCAAATTTGTTTAGGCGTTTCTAATTTCTTAGATGCCTTTGGCAAAGAAGTTGACTTTTCAACCTTGTTAGTTTTCAAACTTGTATAGGTTTCAAAGCTTGTTTTCTTTTAGCTTTAGCAGCATTCCAATCCTCATCAGATGGTTTAACCTTGAGAATCACATTCTTCATTGCATTAGGTGATAATCTCTTCATAGGCTTACTATGGTAGTTATCCTTTAGTGTAACCTTCTAATTTTGAGCATATTACGTTACGTAGGGACTATGTGTGCAGTTCCGAGCAATGTGACCAGGAATGCCGCAATTGAAGCATGTTTTTCGCTTCACGTATAAGGCATTCTGATCCGCTTTATTTTCTTTTGTAGGCCTTGAAGGATGAAGTGGTCCTTTCTGTGCTTGAGTTCCTTGCACATTTCTTGTAGACGAGCATGAATTTGGATGTCTATACTTGTTGTTTGCAAGGGCCTTCTGCGGTGGAGATTTCTTTTGATTCTTCTTCGGTTGCTTAAACTGCAAGCCTTGCTCAGAAATCTCACCTACCATTCCAAAAGCTTTGTTAGCACGGTCAAATGCATATTTTTCACATTTGCCATTATGAGCCGACTTAACAAAAGCCTTTTTCACATCATGAGCCTTTGAGGGCTATTGTTGCCCATAGATGATTTTGAGAGCGTGATTGTCTTTGACGTTTGGACTTCTACTTTCTTCATCTTCGATTTGGTTGTTTCGGCTCTTGTTGCATGTTCTAAACCTTTATATACTAATAGAAGGTTCAGATCGTTCAGTTTGCGAACTAGAAGCCTTGTTCAAGTCAGATCTCTCTTCATCAGCTTTGATACAATCAGAGAGTCCTGGTTTATCAGATGAAAGACTAGACACTCCAGCTGAATCATTAGAAGAGTCATCAGCACAATCTACAATTGACACCTTTTCTACACATGAAGTAGAAGCATTATTACTGTTCACACATTTTTTCTTCATTTAACATTTATAGGTTTAGTACACTCCCGTGTGTCGGATTTATAATCACTTGGTTTTCCATACACCATATGTTATGCGTTTTCAATCTTTTCCTCGATTTCAGGCATTCTTGTGTTGTTGTGATTATATGGTGGGGCAACCTGATTGTATCCTAAAGCCTTCCCCTTGTTTCCTTTGTATGCCAGCTGCACACTGCACACGTCTTGAACTACCTTGCTGGATGTATCAAACTTCTTTATGTTAACTTCATTTTGTTGATACTTTCTAGACAGGAGCTCTAGCTTAGCTCTCATAGACTCAAGTTCCATGTTTTTCACATTAAGTTTGTTTTTGTAATCATGGACCCAACATTGTTGTTCATTGAGATCCAAGCGAAGCTGAGCTATTTCCTTCTTTTGTGTCTCAACCTTATCAATAAGCAACTTGTTGCCTTGTCTAAGGCTGATGCGTTGAGTCATGACATTATCATAATCATTAACCATCTTAGAGTTGAGCGTCTTGAGTTGTGCAACCTTATTCCAGCAAGGTTCGGAACACAAAAGGTAGTTTATCGTGTCAATAAGCGTTTTTGGTTTATCGGTCTGAGTTTGGGCTTGTGTTTGGGTTTGGGGTACTAGGCTACTGATTGCTACTTGTTGGGATTGAGGTGCTAGGCTATTGACTGCAGCTTGCTAGGCTTGAGTTTTCTGTTTAGCCACTTCATTGGGATGAGATTCCTTTGATTGTGTGTATAGATCTTGGTTTGATTGTAAATCATCTCACGACCAAGATACAAAGGTGTCTCTGTCATCACCCATAAAAGTATTCATCTCATTCCTTAAGTCCTCTTTTCGTCTCCTATTTTCAAGCAAACACATCACATAGTTAGTAACAAGATCAACATCGTAGTTCCCTATGAACTCATTTAGCTTTTCTTTCACTCGATACCGCAATTTTCCAGCTCAATTTCTAGAAAAAGTACTTTCAAGACATAGGATCATCAGCTTGCGCTATAGACATCTTCGGATAATTGAATCCGTAACGGTAAAAACATTAAAAAATGTCTGAAAACTCTTTTTATCAAATTATACCGTTAGACTCATCTCGAAATTATGAATCCAATGATGTATAATGTCAAAGACCTTTTCCAGGATTGTCGTGCCTTTTTGTCCTAAAAATAAGGTGGTTCAATATGTGCAGTCCTTTTTCAAAGACCGTGTACGGATAATTTTCTGTGCACGAAAACGTTTATTACCGAGTACGTCAGCTGGTTAGTTTTCCACCTTAACAATTCGGAATAGTTTATCCGAAGTGCAAATCGATATGCTATCCAAAATGCTTATTCGAAATGGTTACCGAAATGGCTATTCGAAAAGCTGGATTCGGAACAGTTATCCAAAATCAGTCTGATTTATCCGAAAAGCCTCAGAATGATTCGAAATTCAAGAATATGATTCGAAATCCTCGAAGATTTATCCGAAATTCAACAGTTTTATCCCAAATGAATCCCAAATTAAACAGTTTTATCCTAAATCAATCCGAGATTCAACAGTTCTATCTGAAATCTATCAGAAATGCAAAGGATGATTTGGAATTCAGTCCAAAATACAAGTAGAAGATCCGAAATCCTTGAATGTTGATTCGTAATGCTTGTTTTTCAGTAGAAACCAAACAAAATCAATGTGATATCAGATCTAAGCCTGGAAAATAGGCTCAAATAGGCTCTACTACCAATTGTAAGTCCTGAAAAACTCGGATATCACACAATCACCAAGGATGGGCGGAATCCAAACTTGGTGAGATTCAAGAAAACCGAAAACATGAAAGAACAATACGAATCAATCTAACACCTTGCGCACATTTCTAAAACTTTAACAAACAAAACCGTCTGGTATAAGATGGAGGCTCTCGAGAGATCTACCAAAAGTCTAACCCTAGTTGGTGAAACAACTAGCTTATATACCCTATCAAGCCCATGCCCTCATAAGCCTGGCCCACATGGCCTTACGCATGGCCCTTATGACCTATAAAGGTCAAAAACCTAATATAAACTAACCCAATTAATCCCAGTTCGCAATCATAGTCCGTTACGTACATTCTAGTACCTAACACTTTTAAATACCACCTTTTTGTTTTACTTACAAAAAATTATCCCATAGACAACCCTTTTAAGACTTAACCTTTCATTTCTATCACACCATTACCAACTATATCTCACTTTCCTAGTAACACCAAGGAATGACCAACTTAAAGAGAGTTTGGGGATCGTTAGTTTTGGATCATCAAAGTATTTGGCGAACTGCTTCAAGAATCTTAACTTATCTTACAAAGGTCAGTCGAGATATCAAAGTTTCCGTCATCATTAAGCACCGGTTATTACCTTAAGTTTCTCATCTTGTAAAAATCGAAGAAAAAAAGAAAGTTTAAAATAATAATAAATAAAAAATGTTTTGACGACAATACATCAAAAGTTTTTGTTATATTAAAGTTTTTGATGCCATTTCATTAAGAGTAGATATATAACTGATCCTATTTCATGCTATTAGGCAAACACTAGCCGGACGTTTCAAGAAAAAAGGATGGTTAGAATGCTACCCGTGGAGGAGAATTAGGCAAAAAGCTGTAGAATGGTATTAACGCTCTAACCTAACAAGTAAAGAGTTACTAGTATTCTTCCAAATACTTCATCAAGGCCATCACTTAGCGTCCTACAATAGTTTTACCCAATCTCAATCCACTTTACCTTCCTTCATCACCATTCAACAAATTTCATCATCCTTACCTAAAGTACTAACCATTAAAGTCCTCTTGATTCATAATTTTTTACCAAATTAGTTGGTGTAGATGTTATTTGCATACAAATCTATGACTTATGCATGTCAATGGAAGTCATTTAGGTTCACATGTATATTTGTTCACATCATTTAGCTATAGCTTTAGGTTCATGTGTGTATAGTGACAAATACATTAATTTTTAATTCACATAATAATAAACACTATGATTCCAGTTTGTTTGATTTATGGTTTGTCAATCCTGTGATTTACAACACCAGGGAGGTCTCGTAGCCCACATATTTGCATGATATGATTCCAACTAACAAAAACAAATAAACATGTAACGATATCAAAACATCAAATTATGAAAATAAACAATAAAACAGTCACCATATATAGTACAACATCCATTCCCCATTTGACCATTTGATGTTTGTAACTATAACAAGTATGAAAATATAATTTAGACCACTTATGCTCTACAATGACGAAGATATTCTACTCGAGGTTGGTATAGGCATTCCTAATCGTATGCGTGTGAAAATGAATGTAAGTCTTAAAAACACATGTATTAATATATGATATAGACAAATAAAATAGGGGATGTTTAACATGTGATAAAATAATTCTGAAAAAAAAAAAGAAAACAAATAAATGCTACAACTTACAAGAGAAAATTTACAACTATCAAAATTAATGCAATGTCCATCTCGAAAAATATAAAATGATGAACTATTTAAAAGAAAATGACAGATCATCATAGTGCTCTAAAACTCTAACACTTTGGTGAAATATATTTGGAATAATATACTTCCATATTAAAATGATAAATGTATGTTTCCTACTTATTGTCATAAGTATGTTTCAATAATTTTGGAAACAATGCAATAAATTATAAACATCATAAGTATGTTTCAATAATATTGGACCGACAATGAAAAATAATATAAACATTATAACTCTTATTATACATTTTAATTACCAAAATATGAAAAACAAAATCAAAGAGACCACTTTGTACACTCCTAAATTAAGTTAAAACCGAAAAGAAGGGGAGATTCCATGTTTTTGTTTTCATGATACACTTAGGACCAATTGTTAATGTATGTATGTGTAATGTAAATGAAGAAGATAACCATGAGAAAATAATCCATAACTAAACTAAGACTAGAGTTAAATAAAATTGTAGTTAATTTTGTTTAACTCAAATAACTATTTATCAATGGTTCAAAATTTAACTCTTTTAATTAAACAATTTGATTTATTATCAAATAATTCGATTAGTGTGAGCCATTTTTGTGATGGCCGGTTCATTGTCCTCAGAGAGTACCGATCATTTGTATCAATTGGTAAAAGAATATGAGGTTTTTTATTCTTTAAGTTAAAAAGTCCAGTTATGCTCGATATGAACATACTAATGAGACATAAATGATTTGAGTGAGTCATAGCAGGTCCTAATTAGTAATTTTAGCTTCAAATAATGAGTCTTAATGGGTCTATCTTTTGTTAACTAGCTTATATTTGGTAAAACTGATGTGTCATCAATTATACATATTTATTGTGCATATTTAACCCCATTTTATGGCACTTTATGAGGCATTATCACTGGAAACACTACCTAAATTGTTAATATTTGATAGATGCAGGTTTCAAGACGTTCCAAAAAAATAAGTAAAAAAGACTAAAAAATGAAGCAATATCCGGAAATCAAAAGACCAAGCATGGCCATGCTTTATCCGTGCTCAACCCCTGGCATGCTCATGCTTGATGTAGCCGTAGGTTACATAATATTCTAATGTTAAGTTACCCATTTCTAAGGGGCAATTGTAGAAAATTCGATAAGAATAGGTCTGAATTAATGTTTTGCTGAGATTTGCAAGTAGATACAAAAAAAATTGAATGTTTTGGACAAAAAGGATATAATTAGAACAACAGGAGAAAACAGAAGATGGATATGAAGAATAACATGTTTACGACCCATACCCAACCTTTAGGTTACCAATTGTATATGCCGCCAAGTGACCACATTATAGGATCTTCATTGAAAAGTAGGCCAAAGTTGATTTCAGCTAGTTACAAACCGTGGGCCTAGTCCATGTTTACAGCCCATAATCAAGTCAAAACTAGGGTTTGGTATGTAATATAAGAAGGATACGATTGGAAACCCTAGGAGAGGTTGGAATTTGAAGAACTTGCAAAAAAGGGTTGTTAAGAAGAGAATAAACAAAACAAAGAAGAAAAAAGAGGACGCAACCGAAGATTGAAGGCACAAGGAAGCATTAGATTGGTTCCACTAATTATTCTTTACAGATTTTTTTGTCTTTGAACTTTCTGTAATGATGATGAATTTGATTTTGATGTTGAATTTGTTTATCATGTTTGGCTAACTTAGTTATAACTGTCCAGATGAGATGATACGATGTTTTGTTTATAATTGATGACTAATTTCTTGCTTGTAAGATTTTAGTAGTGTAGTATGGTCGGATTCTTATGATGCATATGTGTGTATGTTGAAATCGGTTATATTGTTAGTTATGTGGTGATATTGGTCTTTCTATGAGGTTATGCATGTTTGATTGAATATGTACTATCTCTTAGGTATATTGACGTCCATTAGCCTAGGGCTTGACACTCTAATTTGTAATAGATAACTAATCATCATATCTGGTTTGAGATATGTGCTGCGTATGGGAAGGATTTGACTAACAGGATCTAGAAACTAATTAGGGTTTTCTAGATGCCTCACCTTGGTACTTGTAATTCGCTCAGTTCGTTAACCGTCTTGAGCACTAGGCTAGAAACCTAAATCATAGGAATTCATAATATCGCCAGCTTTATTGAAATAGGTCTGAAGGCGTGTCTATAGCCTTACCCTTATTTGATAAGATTAACCGTAATCGGCTCTAATCTACTTTAGCACTTCATACGCCATAGGAAAGTTAGGTCTTGGAGTGGTTTAGCAAGATTGTCTATCATCAATCTAAGCAATTGTCGTTGATTCGAATCTAGGATGGTTATATATTCTCAACTCTTGGTTGTAATTCTTAATAATTCTAGATTTTAGATCTTAAGTATTGATTTTTACTGTAGTTGATAGATTTCATATAGGTAATAGGTTTAGTACTAGTAGATTTTAGTGTCCATGGATTGATACTTGGGTACTTACCTAGGATATACTATATATTGATAGGTAGGCTTGCCTAGAACATGTCTAGTTAGTATTAGTGTGTTTATCCTTAAAACTTGGTTTTGTTCTTTGTCAATTTATTTGTTACTATCTAAGCACATCAATTTTTTGGCGTCGTTGCAGGAACACTCACTATTGCATATCTATCTTATTAGTTGTAGTTTAACCATTAGTTTAGTTTAGTTTTAGTTTTGTTTGTTTTCGGCTTTCTTTTTTGTGCCTTAGTAGTTGTTATTGCGTTGGACTTCACTTTGGAATGATAGCAGAACGAACTATTTCAGGTTATGTACGTCCCTCTACAAATGTGAATGGGAACAACATTACTACATCGAGAGTTGGAACGAATAAGTTAACGTTTCCTACTCAGATCATTACTATGATTCAGTGCTCATTTCAGTACCACGGACTTACAGATGAGGATCTGAATGACTACATAAACAAATTTTTGAACTTTGTGAAACCTTCAAACTTGAAGATGTTTCAGATGATGCAGTGAGACTCCATCTTTTTCCATTCTCACCGGTCGCGAAAGCCCTCTCACGGCTTAATTCTTTAGCCCCTGGTTCTGTCACCACTTGGACAGAAATGGCTGAAAAATGTCTGCATAAATTCTTCTCCCTTGAAAACTAATCGCTTGCATAGCAATATATATGTATTTGAGCAAGAAGAGGATGAAAGTTTCTCAGACACTTGGGATAGGTTCAAGGAACTTCAAAGGAATTGCCTTCATCATGGTATGGAGCCATGGATGGTCATAAATAGTTTCTATAATGGTCTTTGTACGCCATCTAAGCAAAACCTTGATATAGTAGCGAGAGGTGTCTATTCTTACTTAACTCCTATTGTTGCTCGTGCTCTCATTGAAAAGATCTTAAATAATGATTACCCATCTAGGAGAGATTCTAGATCTTCAAGGAAGGCTAATTATCATAGTGTAGAGTTAAATTCTAAGCTTGTAGCCCAAGTTGAAGCACTAACTGCCCAAATTGAGAAGTTTGTGACAAAGCAAGAAATGTGCAATACATGTTGAGGATCTCATTCAACCAAGAACTATCCTATTGCTACATAGGAAGAAGAAGTTGACTATGTAGATGACCAATTTAGATATCCATTCATTTTTTATAAAAGGAACCCTAGGGTTAGTTGGAAAGACAACATGAATTCATTCCTAGCAGGCTATTCTCAAAATAACAGATTCTAGCATAGGGAGCGATAGCCAAGTCTACAAGAGATTCTTATGGAATATATGCGAGAGAACGGGGAAAGGATGAACAAGCAAGATCAGGAGCTGGCAGAACATAAAACTACAATTCAGAATATAGAGGATGTCCTGACGCAAGTAGGATCAAGAGATTTAAAGAGGAAGAAGGCTCAAGTTAAATCTATTACCCTTCGAAGTGGTAATGTCACTAAGGACATCCCTCTTACTGCAGAAGCTATTGAAGAAAGATATGAGGTGGACACTCCAAGCTTCACCAATACAGGAGGTGTTACAATTCAACAACTAAGCCAGTTAAAAAACGAAAGAGAAGGTACATGAGCTAAAACTAGACCTTCCACCTCCCAAGCGCCAGTTGAAAGATAAATTTGACTAACAATATCGTAAGTTCCAGGCGATGTTCACAAAGTTGCATATCAATCTTCCTTTCAGGGAAGCATTGACTCAAATGCCTAACTATGCCAAATTCTTATGGGATTTATTATCTAATAAATGGAGATTAGAGGATCTATTTGCCATAACCTTAAATGAACAATGTTTGGCAGTCCTGCAAAACAAGTTACCTCGTAAGGTGGTAAATCCAGGTAGTTTCACTGTTTAATCGGGGATCTATCAATCAGCAATGCTTTAGCTGATCTTGGAGCAAGCATAAACCTACTCTTACTCAGATGAATATTCCGTTAGCCGACCATTCGATCAAGTATCCACATGGGATTGTTGAAAATATGCTACTTAAAGTCGACAAGTTTGTTTTCCTAGTCGATTTTGTCATCTTAGACATTGACGACAATGATCATGTTCCCTTAATATTGGGACGACCAGTTCTAGCACGGCTAGAGCTTTGATCAATGTTGTTGAAGGGAAACTTACTTTGTGGTTGGAGATGACAAAATAATTTTTGAGTTAGAAGAACTCAAGAATCAAGCATGTAGCAACTCGCTTATCTACAAAGATTGTACAAAGAAGATTCATGATCGTCACTTGATAGGTAAAAAAATCTTCAAGTATGGGGATCGTGTGCTTCTTTTCAATTCAAGGCTATGCCTTTTTCCTGGTAAACTGAAGTCGAGATGGACTAGACCGTTCAATTTCAAAGAAGCATATCTATAAGGAGCGATCGCTCTAATAAAAAAGGTGGAGAAACGTTCAAAGTGAATGGTCATAGATTGAAAGTCTATATTGAAGGGCCTATATACTTAAACGAGGATGAGAATTTGACCTCCATCCTATATCCAAAGATTGAGATCATAGGTTTACGTCTGGAGGAATACACATATACTTAGCGCTTCCGGTAGACCACCCAAGGGTCCGGTATTCATTACATTTTGAGAATTCGTAATCTAATCATCAAAACAGAAGGTTGCTATCTTTTAGGGTTTGTGGCCTGTAAGCATATTCTTATGATTGTAACTTGTTAAGTGGGCTCCACCTCGAAAATTGAGTCAGTTCACGGCTCGTGTGCTAAACACTAGTTTATGGCCCATAAATATCTAAACCACCTTAAGAATACCGGAATCTATAAATTGAAAGTCTAAAACCCTAATTTTCTCAATCTACACACCTATAATTGAGAGAGTTTAGACATTCAACAAATTAATCAGATGAGGAATGAACTGAGAAATATGCAAAGACAAATGGGTGATTATCACGTTCACATGATAAGGATGATAATAGATGTTGAGAAAAATCTCAACGATTTGAGGATAGACATTCAGGAGATGTTGTTTGGCATACCACCACTAGAGCCTATCGAGCCACCAAAGCCTAAGGCTCCCGAGCTGACTTTTGTGCTAATGAGGTATCTGTATTCCCCTTATAAGCCTCTACACTGCCACCGTTTTTCCTATGAAGCCTGTTACTCTACCTCATGATAGGTTTTCTAATCCTTATCAAAATTCGCCTATTTATATGAAGGCTGCTTCAATCTGTGAAGTGGGAGAGCCGTCGAAGAAATAAGTGTCGCCTAGTAACCCTTAATGCATGTTGGAACTTTCAGCAAGATGAGAGAGGCTATTGATGTGGATGCTATTGTAGTGAAAGAATAAGAAAAGAAAGAGGAAGATCCAGAAGAAGATCCAAAGTATGCTCGAAGTTCTGATTAGGAGGACGAAGACCCAAGAGAAGGCTATAACTATACTGAGTGACTATTGATGATTTGAGTTAAGTGTTGTGTTTTGTTTGGTTTGTTTTGTTTGAATGATTTTCTTTGAATTGTTGAGTATGATGAATAAATCGTTCTTTTGATAACCCTAATTTCACCAATCTTGTTTGTGTTCAAAGATTCTTTTGAATTTTGTTAGTAGGTTTAGGTTGGTTGAGAAATCCAAGAAGCGAAATGTGCAAGATAGTGCAAAATTTTCAAATTGTTGTTTCTCGTTTCACGATAACAAAGAAGTTTTCAATTCCTTTTACCTTTTGCTTTTGTTTTTGCTTTGTACATTGAGGGCAATGCACATTTTAAGTGTGGGGATTGGGAATTGTCAATTAGAAATGATTTAATTTGGAAATTTTTGAAACTTCTGTTAACTTTTTGACTATTGTAAGTCACAAATGTAAAACATGAACAATGCAATGGTTTGAGTCATAAACTTTTGATTTTGATTTTGATTGTAAGTTTTAGGATAGAGTTTTATGATACAAGTCGATTTTTTTAATGAGTAAAAAAAGTACCATAGTTAGTGATGGAAGCTTAATAGGTATTTGTAATAGTACATATCGGTAACCCTAAATCCTTCCGTTTAGGTGAGTGTTGAGCCTTTTACTATATATATATTTGTTTGTTGAGAGATACTAGTATAGCTTTTGTTGCAGAACTTATGCATGTTATACAATGTGCTAGTTGATATGATATTTACAATACATATGTGATTAAGGAAAAAAGTAGGAAAATTCTGAACCCTTGTTTGTCCTTTTCGTTTCTTTTCCTACCTTTGATAATTTCCATTAGAAACCTTGTTGAGCCTAAGCCTTTTCATTTGACTACCTTATTATTGGAGCCAATATTACCCTTTGTTAGCCTATTCGTTTCATTGTCCTTGAAGTATGATTCAACAAAGATTTATGAAGATACGACAGTCAAAAGAAAGTACGAAAGAGATAACAGTCAAAAGAAAGTATGAAAGAGATAAGTTTGGGGATCCAGAGCCTAATGAAAATGTGAAAGAATGGTCCAGAGCAACTAAAAAGAAAAAAAAGTTGAAGATTCTTAGAAGTGCTGAAAAGGAAGTTTAGTTGTAGTTGTTTATACCTTTTTGTTAACCCATTTCATTTGTTCATTTACTACTTTTTTACCCTTAAGCCAAAAGCCTTAAAAGTCCTTATAATCTGTTAGTGTTATTTATGGAAGTATGCAGCTGATTTCTGTACAAGCCTATGATAATGATAGTTATATTCAGGTGGTCAGTTTAGTAGTTTATCTAGCACATTATATGCTAGCTTTTTAGAAATTAGCTGAGATGAGTGAAAATTGTGAGGGGAAACTGTGTAGTTGTTCTATAAGGTGGACTATATGAATTTGGGTAAGTTTTTTGTTCTTTTAAATGCAACACTTGATTGACTTGTCTAGGAGGTCAACCGCTTACCTTCGTAAGTCTTGGGAGCAGATTTTGAGGACTAGGTAAGAAATAGCATGTTCTTGAAATTTGAAGGTTGTGATGTATTGTCATGATTGCTTTTAAAATTGGATGTATTACTTAAGGACAAGCAACGCTTAAGTGTGGGGATATTTGATGTAGTCGTATGATACGTAATATTCTTATGTTATTACCCATTTCTAAGGGGCAATTGTAGTAAATATGATAAGAAAGCTATGAATTAATGTTTTGTTGAGATTTGGAGATAGACACAGAAAAGAGAATGCTTTGGACATAAAAGGTTATAGTTGGAACAACAGGTGAAAAGCAGAAGACGGATACGAAGAAAAACATGATTACGACCCGCACTTGACCCATGGGTTACGAATCGTATGCGCCGCCAAGTGACCACATTATAGGATTTGTATTGAAAAGTGGGCGAGTGTTGATTTAAGTTAGTTACGAGCCGTGGGGATAATCCATGTTTACAGCACATAAACAAGTCAAAGCTAGTGTTTAGTCCATAACATAAGAAGGATACGACTGGAAACCCTAGGAGAGGATGGATTTTGAAGAACTTGCGAAAAAAGGGTTGGGAAGAAGAGGATAAGAAAAACCGAAAGAGGAAAGAGGACGAGGCTGGAGATTGAAGGCACAGGGAAGCATTATAATAGTTCCACGGCTTATTCTTTACAGTTTTTTGTCTTTGAAGTATTTGTAATGCTGATGAATTCGATTTTGATGTGGAATTTGTTTATCACCTTTGCTAAACCTAGTTATAACTGTCCATATGAGATGATACAATGTTTTGTTTATGACTGATGACTGACTTCATGCTTGTATGATTTTAGTAATTTAGTATGGTCAGATTAATATGATGCATATAAGTGTATGTTGAAATTGATTATATTGTTAGTTGTGTGGTGATATTTGTCTTTCTATGAGGTTATGCATGCTTGATTTAATATCTACTACCTCTAGGATATATTGACTTCCATTAGCCTAGGGCTTGACACTTTAATCAGTAATAGATAACTAATCATCATAACTGGATTGACATATGTGTTGCTTATGGGAAAGTTTTGATTAAAAGGATCTAGAAACTAATTAGGGTTTTCTAAATGCCTAACCGTATTAGTTGTAATACGCTTAGTTCATTAACTGCCTTGAGCACTATGCTTGAAACCTTAAATCATATGAATTCATATTATCACCAGCTTTATTGAAATAGGTCTAAAGGCATGTCTATAGCCTTAACACTAGTTTGATAAGATTAACCCTAATCGGCTCTAATCTATTTTAGCACTTCATACACAATAGGCAAGTTAGGTCTTGGAGTGGTTTAGAAGGATCCATCATCAATCTACGCAATTGTCATTGATTTGAGTCTAGGATGGTAATACATTCTTAACTCTTGGTAGTAATTCAGGTTGTTAGATCTTAAGTATTGATTTTCTAAAGTTCATAGAATGTATATTAAGTAATAGGTTCCGTACTAGTAGATTTTGGTGTCCACAGATTGATACTATATTTATTGATAGATACGCTTGCCTAGAATGTGTGTAGTTAGTATTAGTGTGCTTTTCCTTAAAACCCAGCTGTGTTATGTGTCAATTTCTTTGTTACTATCTAAGCACGTCAGTGCTCCACTCAGCAAGTTAACAAGAAGTTAATGCACAACCATGCACATGAATAGGGATAACTGTGGAACATCAAGACAAACTTCCAAATCTTTAAGGTTAGACAAACCTATCAAGACTAAATACCTTGTTGGGACATGTCTCCAAGCACAATCATGCACAAGCACAAGCACGCCAGTA